>JAVTVY010049788.1:0-22893 GCA_036873755.1 Hanleya hanleyi | reverse complement strand
AAAGATGATTCTTTTTTCCCCCGGCTAGAACAGTGTGGGGGTGCCGCTATCCTACTTCGGCCGGCATTATGGCAGGCGCTGAAAGCTATTATCACCGATGTCCATGATGTACTCTATCCTGAGGCCAACTCTCTAGCTACCCGCACTCTTACACGGGATTGTACCCTATTATTATATCCCCAACGCGTGGAGCTGATCGATGATGATAGCCGATGTTGGTGTACGTCTGAACCCGCGCGTGTCTCTTTATCCCCGGAAGGCTGGATTACCTTGAAACGTGTGTTATGTGGTGATCTCGACGGAGATAGCATTCACCTGTGTGACGATGTCTACATTTTCCGCGGTCCCTATTTTGCTCGACTTCTCTGTCTCAAGCGAGGGGGATTTACTCTGGACCCCGATCTATGGACGGCTTTGCAACAAGTAGTGCCCATGGTGGATGAAATACTCTCTCCACAGGAGCCGCCTCTCACAGAATAGTACCTGACACTATAAATACGAGGGATGAGACAGAGTGTGTGTCATTCTCCGTTCGACATTTACAGCAAGCATGTCACTACGAGCCATCCTGCCTCTTACACCTTACCAGGTGGGGTTATACGTCTATGAAGATAAAGTCACCCTGTTGGAAGACGGTGGAGCAATTTGCTGGGCGCGCGCTGAGACTCTATCGAATACGGTGACGCTACAGCGTGATGGCTGGACTAAATTTAAACGGGTGTTGAACGGTGAGTTGGACGGACACCTCATCCACATGGACAATGCCATCTACGTATACCGTACCGCCCTCTTCCCACGCCTGGGCCGCTACCAAGATCCTACGCGAAGTTTCATCCTAACTCCCTCTCTGTGGTCAGCCTTGGAGAAAATAGTGCCTATTGTGGACCAGTTGTTTACACCGGACGACCGATCACCAGACCAATTGGCGTGGGCTCGTGCTATGGAAGACGCGCTGGCTGAACCTTATGAAAAACAACAACATGATGAATCCGATGATACAGCCGGGGAAGACGAAAGTACTATATCTATAGAATGCACAGAGGCTAGAGTGACAGTGTCACCTGATGAAGCGACCAACACACATGACGGCGACCCAGAACGATGAGGGGTAAGAAGAAGCCCGTAATGAAGCGGTCCCGAAAGGGAAAAAAGGAGTCCGCATCTACAGTGAACGAGGTGTTAACCGATTTGTATTACAGCCCTACCAGTCCAGCCGCGTATAGCGTTGTGGGAGCGCTCGCTCGAGCTGCCCATTCTCAAGGCATCAGTCGAACTGAAGTTCGAGACTGGTTAAAAACCCAAGACACTTATAGTTTACATCGAGCAGCTCGACGACATTTTCGCCGTAACCGAGTCATCGTAGGAGGTATAGACGCGCAATGGCAGGCGGATTTAGTGGACATGAGTCGATTTGCAGCTCACAATGATGGACATCGGTACATATTGACCTGTATCGATATTTTATCCAAGTATGCCTGGGTACTACCCATTCGCACCAAAACAGGAGAGAATCTAATAGGAGCGTTTCAGCAGATTTTCAAGACGGGGCGCAAACCTCTTTATTTACAAACGGATGAAGGCACAGAATTTCTCAACCGACCCTTTCAAGCCTTTCTTAAGAAACAGAAGGTATTTTTCTTTCATACGTACAACGAGACGAAAGCTTCTGTGGTGGAACGATTCAATCGTACCTTCAAAGGACGAATGTACAAGTATTTTACCGCCCAAAACACCCGACGGTACATCGATGTACTACCTCAACTGGTGCAAGGGTACAATCGCGCCTATCATCGCAGTATCCAGCGAGCTCCCCGTGATGTGACAGAACGCAACGAACATCAAGTGCGTGCTACGCTGTACTCATCCAGTCCATCACTCACGGCACCCCGTTACAAACGTGGAGATGTGGTGCGGATCAGTAAAGTGAAAGGTCAATTTGAGAAAAGTTACTTGCCCAACTGGAGTGACGAGCACTTTGTCATCGTTCGCCATAAACCTCGACAGCCACACGTCTATCAACTGGAAGATCTGCAAGGAGAAACACTGCAAGGCACGTTTTACGAGGCAGAATTACAACCCATAGTGAAAACACCGAAAGACTACTACACGGTGGAAAAGATTTTGAAAACGGAACGTCGACGTGGCATCCTCTATCATTTCGTCAAATGGCAAGGGTGGCCTCGTTCGTTTAATTCCTGGGTGTCAGGCCGTGACATGAAACGCCTATAAATTCTAACCCCTATCACCACCAGCCTTCAGTGTAGGATTGTACCATGGATAGGACACATCTACCCTTACTGTTACGAACTCGAAAAGCACAAGTGGGTATTGTAGTGTGTGTAGTAGTGCTTGTGGGTACGTTATTTACAGGCGTGTTCTACGATTTGTCGTACGTGGTATCCTGTTTGAGCACCCTGCGTTCCACATCTCAGTCATCCACCACTTCGACCACTTCGACCACCACGACGCTGCCTACGCCATCCAAGACGTCAAGGGTCCGCCACGTATCAACCCAGACACCCACGTCTACCACACCGTCCACACCGTCTACTCCAGCCATCATCACGTTACCCTTTGCCCGCTACATCCAGTCACCCACGACGACGACCACCACGCCCCGTACTACTACCACGACTCCACGTCATCCTCCGTCATCCCTGAGAAGCGACGATCCTTCCACCCCATCACCACCACCAACACCTAGTACCACCACCAACACCACCACGCCGCTAAAAATATTTACAGTGGATCCCCGTGAATCACGTTTACCACGACAACGGTACCCATTCGACTACGATCCCCGGTGGGATCCCCGACAAGGGTGGTGGGCTTCTAAACGCCGAGCGCAAATCACCAAATAAAAAAAAATAAAAAAATAAAAAAAACTATGGATCCTCGGTGGCAGCATCCTTTCACGTGTCTCATCGCTGGACCGACAGGGTCGGGAAAAACACACTTCGTTCAACGTCTGATCCAACACGGGTCAGCCCTCATTTCACCGCCTCTAGCTCGCATCCTGGGGTGTTATGGAGCTTGGCAACCCGCGTACGAGGAACTGGCACGTGTCCCGGGACTCACCTTAGTGGAAGGCTTACCCCCTGAGGATACACCCCAAGACACCTTGGTGGTGGTGGACGATCTCATGACGGAAACGGACAGTCGAATCACCCGTCTCTTTACCAAAGGAAGCTATCATCGTCGGTTGAGCATCATCTACATCGTGCAGAATCTCTTCAGTAAGAACAAAGAGCACAGGAACATTAGTTTGAATGTTCAGTATGTGGTGTTATTCAAAAACCCCAGAGACGCTTCACAAATTACGCACCTGGCCCAACAGATGTACCCTAAAAACACGGCCTTTGTACGAGAAGCCTTTGAAGATGCTACCCAACCCGCTCACGGGTATCTACTCATTGACTTGAAACAAGACACACCCTCCACCCTTCGATTGCGTACCCTCATTTTTCCCGGCGAGGTGCAGACGGTGTACACACCCAAATAAAAGATAAAAGATAAAAGAAGAAGACAACGCACTCTAGCCGTCATTCATCATCATGTCTGCACGGATACGCAAGCACGCGCCGGCCCTGCGCGTATTACGCAGCGCGCCACCGGAGGTGGGCCGGGCCCTGGTGCGCGGGGCGGATGTCGACTTGGTACGGTGTTTATGTGAAGTGGCCCATAATGTGTTAAAAGGCAATGTTCCACTCAGTCCTCTGCAGAAAGGGAAATTGCAACGGCACAAGGCGGGTCTCCGAACGTTGGTGAAGAAGACGGGCAGTGTCAAGAAAAAGAAACAGGTGTTACAGCGAGGTGGATTTCTCGGCGCACTCCTCGCCCCCTTAGCCGCTACTGTACTGGGACCATTACTAGGCTCCATCTTGGGACGCTAACATGGAACATACGAAAAAAATGATGCTGGTCGAACCTCGACTGTTACAGAGTTTGCAATCACCCTATCCCGTGCCTGCCACAGTGCAACAACTCCAGTCTCTGGATGAAGAGATGAATAGTATACTGCAACGTCGACTACCCGATCACGAGAAAATTCAACTCTACCATCATACGCTGAACCGGTACCAGACGTTTATGGATCAATATAGAGGGAGTAGTAGTACACCACCACCACTACCCACCACAACGCCCACACTGACATCCCCGTCACCACCTTCACCTGAGCTGGAAGAGGAAGTGTTGACCAGTGTGCCTAAAGCCTTCAAGACCAAGGCCCGTTTATTGTTGGACCGGGTGAAACAGTATTCCGGTATGAGTTGGAACGCTGAAGGAAAACTGCTGATTCGAAACAAAGTGGTGCCGGGGTCTCATATGACCGATTTGATCAACGATATGGTACGTTCTCGCAAACACTCTAATCCACCGGGCTGGGAAGTCTTTGCTCAGGGATTAAAAGATACGCACATCCCTCAAGAATTGGTAGGGAATCCTAACCGTTGGGCCTTTATGCAGCAATCGACCCGACACCAACCATCACCTTCCTCCGCCTCTGCTTGGGACTCCATGTCACCGCCGCCGCCACCGTCCAAAATACCACAACCACGACGGGGACGTAGCCGATCTAAGTCAACGCGACGATCACAACGCCGAGGTAAGGCGCCCAAGACCTGGGGGGGTGGGCCCTTACTGGGAACCCTACTAATAACTCCTATAAAAACCCGGTGCAGAAGCCAGAACAACTCAGTCGTCATGTTTTACCTGACGTTGCCCAGTAATAGCTCACTCGAAGTGTTTCCTGACAACACCTTGACCAAGTATGTCACTCAATTACCCCAACCGTTACATTTACCTGGACGATGGGAATGTGGACTGGTGGATATTCAATACCCTTACTCATGGTACAACGTACAAGACCGAGAAGTATGGTACGAAGTGACCTACCAAGGTAAAATCTACAGACTGACTCTCCCCCAAGGCCAATACGATACGCCCCAGAAGTTCAGTCAGGGTCTGATGGACTTGTTGGAGTACAAGGCTCTAAAGGAGAGCACGGATAGTGCAACACGCCTGATAGCCTTTCGCTTCAAGAAAAACGTGTTCTTCGATGTCAACGTACACAACGACAAGAGCTCTATCATGCTGAGTCCTAACGTGGCTGTGAAACTCAGTCCTACACTACAGCAAATGTTACGGCTGCCTAACAGCGTCTACACGGGTCCCACCATTGACAACGGTACCCTGTTGATGGATATGAAAGTAGGTGTGTACGGACTGTACGTCTACTCGGACGCAGTGGACAGCCATATTGTGGGTGATGTGAACACACCTCTGTTACGGGTGGTGCCCATTAGCAAGACGTATGGCGATCAAGTCAACCAGAGTTTCAACCATATAATGTACCTGCCCGTACGACATACCGATATCAACACGATCACGGTGGATATAAGAGATGACACGGGACGCCCGATCGCATTCGAACGAGGAAAAGTGGTGCTGACACTTCATTTCCGACAAGTCCGCTCTCCTCACTTCGTATAATGTACGTGCCTTACCAGTGCCATACGCCCAGCTATGCCGACTACTACAAGAAACAAACGGGCGGAGGCTTGCCCATGTTTAGCGGTGCACGCATGCAACGAGGTCACGGATTGGGGAACATACTGGGCAGCATTGTGAAAACGTTTTTACCCTTGGTGACACGGGGTGTCAAAGCGGTGGGGAAACAAGCGGTACGCAGTGGATTGCGCGTGGCCGGTGATGTGATGGAAGGCACAGCACCCCGACAAGCCTTCAAACGACGGGCTAAAGAAGCGGGCGGCGTCTTGATCGCCAAAGCCCTTAAAAGACAAACTCCGACACAGCGAAGAGTCATTCGACGTCCTACACACCGACGACGCACACCCCAGAGGAGGACTAAGCCCCAGAAGAAGAAGAAGAAGCTGAGTAGTAGTAGTAGGAGAGACATCTTCGCATAATGGCATTCATTCACTCCGAGTCGTGTCCGTCTACCAACAGTGAATTGGATTTGTGGACTATTCCACCCACCCAAACCAGTGTAGCCGAAGGACGTTGGGTAGAACATCGACCCCTGGCTAGCCTGACGGGGGTGGGCCCCGTGGAATTTACCATTGAAAACAAAGATACGGCCTACCTGGATTTAGCCCACACGTACTTGTACGTGCAAGCCAAAATAATGGACAACGACGCGACGCCCATAGCGGACGATGCGGTAGTAAGCCCGGTGAATCTTTGGCTGCACTCCTTGTTCCAACAGGTGGATATAGGTCTGAACGATAAACTCATCAGTACGTCCACCAATACGTACCCGTACCGAGCCTACATGGAGACGCTGTTGTCGTACGGCAGTGATGCCAAAAAATCACACTTACAAGCTCAGCTGTACTTCAAGGATACACCCGGAGTCATGGAACAGCCTGATGGGTGCCAATAATGGATTCGTCGTACGCAAAAGAATGGCAGCCCAAAGCAAGTCCATCGAGATGATGGGACGACTGCACGCCGATCTGTTCCTGCAAGACCGCTACATGATGAACGGTGTATCCATCAAGATCAAGTTGATCCGTTCCTTACCCGCGTTCGCCTTAATGGCCGGTGGAGCCGGGGGTGTCGACTACAACATCGTCATTGAAGATGCAGCCCTGTTTGTCCGTACGGTAGATTTGCAACAGGGCGTGTTGCTGAGTCACATGGAAGCCTTATCGAAAAAACCAGCCCTGTACCCCATTCGACGCGTACAGACCAAGGTGTTTTCTGTGCCAGCAGGTACGATGATGGCCAACCGTGAAAATTTATTTCTAGGGGATCTTCCTAAACGTCTTACCCTGGCGTGTGTGACCAACACCACTTTCAATGGAAATTGGGCTGAGAATCCGTTCAACTTTGAACATTTCAACATCAACTTTGTGGCACTGCACGTGGCCGGCCATCAAATTCCAGCCCGTCCATTACAACCGGACTTTGCTAACAAAAACTATGTGCGGACCTACCTGAACCTGTTTACAGCCACAGGGCAAAACAACCAGGACGAAGGCAATACCATCACTCGAGACGACTTTAGCCGTGGGTACACACTGTTCGCCTTTGACCTCACCCCCACCTTGGAACACGATCATCAACTGGCTTTGCTGAAGAAAGGAAACCTACGGTTGGAACTGCGTTTCGCCACCCCTCTAGCCCACACCATTAACGTGATTTGCTACGCCGAGTTTGATAACGTCATCAGCGTGGATCAGCAAAGAAATGTGCTGTGTGACTACGCCAGCTAAGAGTCATCATGGATACAGAGCAGCTGATGGGCATACTCCAGCGTGATCCGAAGATCCCCTTTCGAGGTGTGTTTCCACGCAATGTGTTTCCCACCCACTCCACCACCCCAGCAGCCTACATCCTGAATACAGACACGAGGAGTCGACCCGGTGAACATTGGATAGCTGTGTACGTGGACACCCTAGGCCAAGGCGAATACTTTGATTCCTACGGACTTGCACCCCTACATGCCGATTTGGTGAAATTCATGGACGTCTCTACTACAAAGTGGCGTTGGAATACTCAAAGATTACAAGGACCCTTGAGTAGTGTGTGCGGACAGTACTGTGTGTTTTATCTCACTCACCGGAGTAGAGGACATTCTATGCCCACTATCGTACACATGTTTGATGATTATTGTCAAGCCGAAGACCGTGATGTTCTCGTCTATGACTGGACGGCTCTCGTTTTAATGTGCATGCTCCATTTCTCTGGTTAACTTAAAAATGCACTGCGCGCGCAGGCCACTTGTTTATTATTATCACGTTATTGTTATGACGTTGTTGTTCTGACGTTCATTGATGTTGAATAAAAGATGAAAAAACACAAAAATGATTTGACTTTTTTTTTTATTTAAGTCAACAAGAAGGGTTACACTATATACAAAATAGAATACAGGGTACAAATAGTAGTGGTATGTACACATAGAATAGTAGTGGTATGTATATACAAGTGGTACAAAAAATTCTGTCAGGAGTAGGATTCGAACCTACGTACGGCAATGCCGACCAGCACTTAATACCGGCGCCTTAGACCACTCGGCCATCCTGACTTTTACAGTTTTATAACTCGTGTATCAACAGTTATAGTTCGACATTGTTCACAAGTCCAAGTAGGTGGTGCTCACACCGTCGGCCAACACTTTTCGTTTCGGATAAAAGAAAGTAAAGGCGTCTCGTTGCTGGATGTACGTGCGCATCTGGTGGTCCACCACGCGAAATCCTCGGTTAGTGCCACTCGCACTGGCCTGACTTTGCAGCACGTTCAAGTACAAGGCTTTGTCGATGTTGGGATCGCGCCGGCTCACTCCTTTGCAGCTAAACTTATTTTCCTCTCCTCCGTCTCGTCCGTAACAGTAATACGTCTTGGAGGAGAGACCAATCATAGCATCCCCACTCCACTCCAGCTTGAACAGGCCCGGCGTACGCTTATCGTACAGGTAATGGTCACGTCGAGGTAGCCACTGGTCCCGTTCCGCTTCATACTGGGCCCGTAACTCCGGTTTCACCAGGGACTCCCAATCCGCATTAGAGACGGCCATGTAGGCCGAGTCGGTATCCATCTCCATGAGTTGCCAGTCTGATGGATTAAAATAGACACCCATGAAGTCATAGAGAAACTGCAGCATCCTCAGCTTGGCCACCTGATATACCATACACCCAATCTGCAGGGGTAGATTGTAACGGATAGTCTTCTTGGCTGAAGTGACTTCATAGGTGTCGTCATCGATGACCTCCACGGACCGAAACAGAGGAGAATTCACTTTTTTGCGGGCTTGGGCAGTAGTACAAATGTTCACGTTGACGTGCTTATCCTGGTTCGTTACCGTTTTTCCGTAATAACCATTGCCAGTCAGCTTCCAACATTCACCGATGATGGCCTCACTCGGGTATTCATCACCTTGACGACGGGCCGACGTCACGATGTCGGCATTCTCCGCAAAACAAGCGTCGGGTACGTACTGTATAACTTGGTATATTTGAGTAATTTCCAAACCGTGGTTCATGTACCACTGCAGTAAGGGGGTGCCCAGCAAGATTTTCTCGGCCCACATACTACCAATCAACATCCGTCGAGGTTGAGGCAAACACTCGTGTTGCTCCGCATAGGTCCTCATGGTGTCCCCAATATCCGCCCGACCCACCAGCGTGTTCTTAAAGATGGGAGGGCACTGGGCGAAGAGAGGCTTGAGAGTGTCGGGAACATGCAAATCACATTCGACAAAGCCGTAGAGGTCCCCCGAACGAATGGCGTCCAACATCTGTGGCAGATTCAGAAGTCGCCGACGACTCAAGGGGTACTCGCGCTCTTTTAGCAAACGTCGTAAATGGGGTAGGGCCTGACACATCGTGTGAAATTCACACTCCCACATTTCAATCAGATGGAATCCTCTCTCTTTCACATAATCACCGTTCGCCACCACTTCTTCGCGTAATTCTTGCGGTGTTTTTCCACGTCGCTCGTTGAAGCGTCCAGCGCTGAAATGGCATTCGTGGCCGTGCCAATAGCAACCGTAAAATTGGAATACGGTGGGTGTGCTACCCACCAGGGCAAACCCATCGACGGGAAGTCGACGATCTCCTATGCGCTTCTCTGTGGCGTTGGTCTGGTGTCGTATATAAATGGCCCGTCGATAGGCTTCCCAATCCAACCACTGATCAGCCAGATGCTTGTAGGGTGTACGTTGCGGTGTAAAATGCCGACCTTCCGCCAACCAACGTGTATAATGGCCACTGGGCATAGGTTGGGCCAGCGACCACAGGTACAAGGCATTCGCATCGAAACCGATGATCTTAGCACAGGGTTTTCCACTGGGGAGAGTAGTGACGTCCTTCTCGTGATAACGGTGAAAAATAAGACTCGGGCCGCCCACAATGTTCTGCTTTAGACAATCATGCATGTCTGCATCTTTTGCTGTATCAGCGAGAAGTACGTAGCACACTCTTGAAAAAGATGGCGAAGCGCCAGACCCGGTAAACTCAAGCACTCCTTGAAGATGTCGACGTGCATTTGGCGACGAAAGAGTTGCACCATTTTCTCGGCCGCTTCCAGGAAAGGAACCACATCTAGGTTATTATACCATATCAGGAAATCTCGCAAGGTCTGCATATGTTCATCGTTCCATACCTGCTGTAGTTCCCCGTACGTGTCTTCCGGACATTCCACTTGCTTCAAATCATCAAAGAAGGCGTGCCGGGGTGGCAACTGTGTTTCCTGCAAACGGTCGAGCGATGATATATACGTGTAAGGGAACCTCCCTTTGGTTTGTGCACAGTTATAGGCCTTGACCCACTGATCATAGCTACAATTAGGAGCTAGGTAGTTCCGTACATCCAGGAAATGCAGTGATGTGGTAGTGAGGGCCATATGATTATTGATCTTCTTGATCACGGACTTGATGGTATTAGCCTGGGCCAAGTAAGGGTAGAGAAATTCCTTCACCATGTTCAAATCGTATCGCCCCGAGTTGAAGCCGAGCACCGGTAACTGGCCTAGGTATTGTAGGAAAATGACTCACGCCATTGTCGTCGAACACATTGACTTTCATCGTAGCAGCATACCGTTCTGTTGAACGACGAACCAATTCAGCCACAAATGCATCCTCCTCTTCGCATCGTAATCGGTATACAAAGATATTGATGTCGAACAGTGTTTCCACGTCATCCAAATTCTTGAACGGCACTCCACGGAAGTGCCGCTTATCCAAGTCTTGCTGCTGTAAATACTGTTCCCAATAGTCATCGGCCACTGTGTCACAAGACCGGGGGTTACACTCGTCCACATGCACGGCCAAACACCGAAACAGACATTTCCGGTCTTTGTAGGGCCCCTTCATCCCTGCTGTTAATGCATACAGACCGGGTCGATGAAGCAACCACGGAGGGAGTAGTACAGGAGCACCGATAGGATGATCTCTCATTTTGGTGACGAAAAATGTGACGTTAGTCACCATTTCCACAAGCCACTGGGTATTGGGGCGTTGCAACCGGGCCCATTCCAATGGATCCAAAGTAGTCAATTGGTCGATGAGTGGCTCCAGAGAAATCGCATCCGTCACCGTGAACGGCTGATCAAACACATAGGTATTATTGCTGGGATAATAATACCGCACCTGATCCGTCTCCTTGTGCCGTAAAATGTACCCGAATGTCATATTCAACTTGAACGCTGTCACCTGATCTTTGAAAATGTTCTCGGCATAGGTAGACAGATACGTGAGGTCCTGCAGCCGAAAGTTATACAAGTCCAATAGACGACGGTCACGGTGAAAACAATGGCGTATGGTAGCCCAATGACGTTGATAAATGTCCCTGACACGCTCATCTTCAGGCAAGACTTCAACCGGAGGTGCTGCTGGGTCCCAGGGAAAATTTTCTCCACGTCTCATGCTTTTCGTCTCATACAAGCGGATAGGCAAGCAGACAGGCAGGAAAGGCTGGCAGGCGAGTCAGGTCAGGTAAGTGAGATTGCAATGAATACACCCCTACCCTAAAAATGGACTCCTTTTATACGTTTTTCTACAATCCGCCATCTTGCACCCGCCACCCACCATCCACCACAGCCGCCATCTTGCACCCGCCACCCACCATCCACCACAGCCGCCATCTTGCACCCGCCACCCACCATCCACCACAGCCGCCATCTTGCACCCGCCACCCACCATCCACCACAGCCGCCATCTTGCACCCGCCACCCACCATCCACCATACACCACACGCATAAAAAAATAGCGGCCATCTTGCACCCGCCACCCACCATCCACCACAGCCGCCATCTTGCACCCGCCACCCACCATCCACCACAGCCGCCATCTTGCACCCGCCACCCACACAGCCGCCATCTTGCACCCGCCACCCACCATCCACCACAGCCGCCATCTTGCACCCGCCACCCACCATCCACCACACCACACGCATGCGCACACCTCCACAAAACCTCCCCAATTTTTTTCTGCGCATGCGCAGTGAAGCGCTAAATCGTCCATTGACTCTTTGTATACTACTTGCGTTACCTGACGGACGTGTTTCTCTCCAGAAAAAGAAAGTACACTTGCTGTACATTCGTGAAAAAGAATGTACACTTGCTGTACATTCGTGAAAAATAATGTACACCTTTAACAATAGTGTGACGTCACAACTAGCGTTTAAGCATGAAGAACTGACGACTGCCCCGTCGCGATAACATGCGAACCGGTAAGAATAAGCCTCCAGAGTACTTGTCGTAAGAGGCTACTAACTGGGGCACTCATGGGGTTCGCGCGTGTGAAAAGGAATAGGAACCAAACGTCGTGATATGACTGAAATAGGGGTGAGTGAGTCAAGTTTAACGTCGATTTCAACACTATTTCAGTCAAATCGCGACGAACCAACAAACACCACCCAGCCAAGCTGCGTTCCTGCTGCATCAAAGAAGCCAATCTTTGAAGCAACATGGGATCAGACACTCCACCGTCCACCCTATAAAACACTGAGGACAGCACACAAGACACAAACAAACAGGATTGATGCAATAAAGACAAGTGCAATTACAGTGTTGGACATCACATTATCAAGTTCCTGTTGCTTCTCTAAATCATATCTTCGCAGATGATTTGAAGTGACACTTTTTAGTAGATACATGTTCGTTTGTGTCATCCTTACCCAAATTAAGCACTATAACGGCATATTTTCCCGTCCCATCTGCGCGCGAGGATACGTTTCTTAAGTCGAAGGAAGTAATGCCATAATGGTATTATGGGAAATTGTCAAAATACTATGGGACGTGTGATGTGGAAATATTAATTATATTACAATACGCATCAGCATATGATGACCATCTGTTGACAGAATCGAATAAATATCACAGGACAGAGAAACCTCGTACAACATATGCTACATGTCAAGTTATAAATGGAGGTTTAGGAACTAAGGGCATGAGAGTAGGCATGGCCACAATATATTGTCATGGATTAAAAAATATATATACAAATCCAAATAAAAAGTTTTTAAAAAAAAGATAAAAAAGAAAGACGCGGATGGCCGGCAGATTGGAATGAATCAAGAAAAGAAGTCGACAGAATCCTGGCGCATTTTATTTTGACAGTGCTTAGAATATCTATCGAGGCTCACCTCACAGGCCCCAGTGTCTGGACAGTAGAATTTAAATTCAGTATAATTTAAATAATTTTTTTTTTTTTAGTCATCCTATAATACAGATAGGATGACTAAAACAAAATAAAATTATTTAAATTATACTGAATTTAAATTCTACTGTCCAGACACTGGGGCCTGTGTTGAGTACTAGTATATGGCTTTCCTGGAGCAGATGTTCTGAGTAATAGATAGGAAATCGATGTATCAATTTCGTCCAATCTCAGGAAGATGCATAAACAATCGACGAAGCAAGATTTATTGTGGGGAATTTTGATTAATCTCTACCATTCGTGTGTTCACTTCATTTGACTAGAGTCGGTCTTGTTACACTTTGCGAAGGTATGGCAAATGATACAGCTTTCAGTTTCCTCCAAATAGGGTTATCCCTATTCTGCCAGTTTATCGACCCTGCCTTCAGTCACTTACCGAGGGCGAAAAAATGCTCTGGCATTCTCCGCACAGTGGGTCTTCTCCAAACCATGGTTGTTACTTCGTGTAGGAACTATTGTCCTTGGTCTGTGTGTCATTGAAGAGGCACAGGTATTTAAGGCCAGATAAGGTTAAGAGCAATTATATACGCTAGCCCGGGAAATGTGAAGACAGATCAGCTCAAACAACTCATCTGATACCTGTCCTGTGCAAACTGCGATAAACGCTGTGGCGGAATATATTTACAAATGTGAAGCTATGAGTAAACCATTGTAATATGTATTCACTTTGCTAATTTCTCATGCGTTTCTATCATCACCTCTGCCACTGTAACCTACAGACTAGACTGGGGGTCCGCAATGAGTTATGTTGGTCTTGATTAACATGAATACTGTTGCATGTATACTTTTATGGTTTTTGTCAGAATCAGTAAGGAAAATGTGCTTTTTAGTAATATTTGTGTGTGCTCTTAATATGTATAATTTGGGGGATGCCGTTAGCCTTCGGGCATAAAAGTGCAATAAAATTTGGGGGATGCCGTTAGCCTTCGGGCATAAAAGTGCAATAAAACTCATATCTATCTATCTGATATTAATGGATGAGCATCGTGGACGTCTGATGGAGTAGACGCCTCAACATGGAGTAACCTGGTAAATGCAAGAATACCCATGGGTTTGTTTTTTGTACTGTCTGTATGAATACGAGAAAAGCTCAGTAGGTTCGCCCTCCTGGCCAACTGTCTCGTAACAATAATTGGAATAACGCAAAACCTGTTACGTCAGGGAAGCGCATCAGAAATTTATTCAGATCCCCCTTCTCATTGAAACATGAACATCGTCGGTGTATTACAGGTGTCTTGGTAGTTGTCTATAAAAACACAGTGCGTGCAGAGATGGATTATTTTGCCATATTCTTTCACGAGAAGAAGCTCTCATCCATGATGTATCCGAGGCAACATCAGTTCAACCTATCTGAGCTTATTGCTCTATTACAGTATTTAAATGTTTCTATAAGCAGCAATCGGACAATTTGAACTTGTGTGGGCTCTTCTTATACAGACATGATTAATTAAAAAGGTATACGTTCATCTTACGAGGTGATAGTTTAAGCTGAATATATTTACTCGGATAAAATGTACTTAGGTCGATGACATTCACAATTTCTATTTGTTGCAGCGCAAACACGGGGCAATAGGTTTTCAAGTACATGTACGTCGCCTTTTGTCCATCACTACCCGAGAAGGGAGACTGATCCGCGATATTTAATTACAATTCCCTCATACGTGTAAAGTATTAAATATCAACTGCTGCCTTGTACCTGTTAAATATGAGATCAGTAGTGTTATTATAACCAGAGCTATGACTAACAGGTACAAGGATTGTTAATTATTTTCATGCAAATGCAATATATATATATATATATTATTGTCATATACACAAGAGGAAGAATCCCTGTTCGATCTATCTACAACCGAGAAGTCCGTATAAGAATAAGGAGGATGTCGACCTCCGTAGTATGGTGTACCAAGTTAAATGTGGTATTTTTTCATGTGAAATATATAGACGAATTCCAGCTAAATGTGCCTACACTATATATTGGATTATGGTAGAACGGAATACAAGGTTAAGTTAAAGAATATCTGTATATTTTTGAACGCAAGCCTAGATTTAATATAAACGGCTCATCTATTCCACTTCGACTTTTCATTGTATAATTTAACAGCTCGTGGTTCTTTTCGAACTTGACCTGTGTTTACTGTACCTGAATACTATGTAACTCGTTTTCTTTAGCGGATTGGTATATATTCACAAATTGTCGGTAAACGCAGATTATGTAAACTGCTCTCAGCAGACCAGACTGTACATTGTTTATGAAAATTATCTTTATGTAATTAAGCGCCTTTCTACAAGACGATAAAGCCAGTTTAGTCTTTGAAAGCTTGTGAAAGTATATTCATCATGGAACTATATAGACCTGTATCGATCGTAATTTTTATATTGAGAAGATATTTATCAACTTGTGTTATTGAAAACCGTGAACCGAATTAGGCTACCGCATGTCAAAGCATGTGTGTAATTTGATCACTGACAATGTTTTAAGGCATTGCGATAGGGCGTTAAGGCGTCAACATAGGGCGTTAAGGCGTTGAGACTGATATTAAGGCGTTAAGATAGGTCGTTGTCGACGAATAATAATTCATGTTCGTATATCTCGCTACATTATTCTAGACTGCTGATCGTTTCTCTCGATCTCCTCTTGCAAAAGATGATTTCGTTCAATCTGTAGTTTATATGCATTCCCCTATCCCGACCGCACCACACCTTCCTATATATGACCCAATTTACGCTTTCTGTACTACTCTGCGCGCGCTCGGCTCATTCAACTCTAGCACGAATTTAAAACTCCAATGATGTCGTTTCGTGAAAACCCCCGGATAGGCGTTTTAGCCCGCCCCTCTTAACCGTGCATCATATATTATAGAGGATTTGGTCCACTACAGATGTCATCGTCATGGGTAAATCCAACCTCCCCACAGCGCATGCTCCATTTCGCAGGCTCCAATAACATCCCTGCCTCCAATAGCGGAAGTTGACCTTTACTACGTTGCTATGACGTATAGGGGAAACCAACCAACGCACGGTTCAGTTTGAATCCGACCAAACGACTCCTTTAGTGTTGCACATGAGCGAACTACTTTTCATATGCTCTGTCCAGATAAACAGGGAAAATTATCTCCAGATAATTCTTTTTAACGCTAGGTCAACGGGGTGTTATTAGACCCCCAGCGAGGTGGTTGGGGTAAATCATCGTTTCTGACACCGGCTTTGCGTGTGTAAATATTTCCGCGCTGTATCCGACCGAAAAAATTCAATCATTTTCTAGCTGGGGTTACAGAATATAACTTGCGTGGCCGAACACATATAACCATTCGATAACGCTTATTTCCACTGTCTCGCCAAACCGTCCAAAATAGTCTCTCTGCGAAACTGCAAAATAAAATAGACGATTCATCGCAGTACAGTCGCTAGGCTAGGCGAATTGTCCTCTCCCTCATGGGGGGATATAGCAAATTTACTATTATAATATAAATCTCTATAATCATCGTCTAAAACAAATATTTCAGCACGCGGTAGCCTAATCTCATACGGATCACCGTTTTCACTTCCACAAGCATGACAAGTTGATAAATAACTTACGTCTCAATATAAAAATTACGATTGATGCAAGTCTATATAGTTCCATGATGAATATATTTTCACAAACTTTCAAAGATTAAACTGTCTTCATCGTCGTGTAGTGACAAAGGCGCATAATCACACAGAGAAAAATCTTATATACGATGCACAGTCTGGTCTGTTGAGAGCAGTTCGCATAATCTGCGTTTACCGCAATTTTGTGAATATATAACAATCGGCTAAATAGTTACATAGTATTGAAGTACAGTAAACACATGTCAAGTTTGAAAAGAACCATGAGGGGTCAATTAAATTATACATTGAAAAGTCGAAGTGGAATAGATCCGCCGTTTAAATTAGTCTCGGCTTCCGTTCAAAAATATACCGATATTCTTTAACTTTAACCTTGTATCATCCAATATAGTGTAGGCATATTTAGCTGGACTTTGTCTACATATTTCACATGACAAATACCACATTCATGTTTCTTAACCATACTACGGAGATCGCCATCCTCCTTATCCTTATACGGACTTACTTCTCCGGTGTGTATAGATCGAACAGAGATTCTTCCTCTTGCGTATCTGACAGAAAAGAATATGTAGATATCTTGCATTTGGATAAAATGCGAACACTGTGTTCTCCATTAGTTAGTTTGAAGGTGAATAGTTTGGATTTCATTCCGAGCAGACAATTTAGGACAACAATAGAAATTGCAAATGCCTTCGACCATGAGTATATTTTATCCGACTAAATAGATTCAATTCATACGATGACTTTGTAAATGACAAGATATAATTAATCATATCTGTAGGGATGAAGAGCTTGCACACAGAAGTTCAAAACGTCGGTTGGCTGCTTATAGAAACATTCTTAGATACTGGACACATGTAGTAGAGCAGAAAACACAGATTGAGGTGATGTTGCCTCGGGAACATCTTGGATGAGCTTTTCCACATGAAAGAATCTGGCGCAATAATCCATCTCTGCACATACCCTGTTTATAGTTCTGTTTCTCCGCTTCCACCGAATACGTATAGAAACTGGGGAATGAGCTCGAAAAGCAACTCCTTTGATCCCAGGTTGTACGTGATTTAACTCCGACCACCTGCGCGACCCCGTATCCCTCCGCTGACTCGGCGCCAAAAATAGCCTCCTACCTCTAAACGACCCCGGCCGCCTGCACAAGCCGGCGCCTTTTCGCCCACTCCGCGTCGAAAATAGTCTCGTGCTCTGGACGACCGGTCATCCTGTGCGACTCTATGGGCATTCTTTGCTTCCTTCCAAAGAGCACCCCTTCCAGAAACGCTTCCGCCGCAGCTCGTACACTACTAATGAGAACATTCTCTGTTGACCAATCTAGATGGGTCATTCGACAGAATGCAGTTAGTATCCAAGCGGATCTATTTTATTTCTGGTCGCGACAGTTCTACCAGTAGAAAGGCTGTTGCGCATGTGCAGTAGGTGATCAGCCTGAATCAGGGGAAGATCCGTCATAAAAGAAAAACAGCTCCTCATTTTACTGATCGTGCAGCAGATAACTGTACTGCGGTTACAGTGAGCTAAGGGCACATTCACCGAGAACTTTAAACATTGCTGATTACCCCTATTCTCCATATTATGCGTGGTTGTCGGTCGTTATCCATCTAGGGCCCTGTCGGTGAACGAGTGGTCTAAGGCGCTTCGCTGGTGACTGTTAGCCTCATACCGCTGAACCAGCTTGTGCATGTGTGAAAGTTTGTCAGTTACTTGCCGACGGCTGGTGGTTCTCTCCGGGTACTCCGGATTCCTCCACCAATCAAACTGACTGTCTCACCATATGAGTGACACAATCTTGAGTGTGACATTAAGTCAAACTCCTCCCCCCTCCGTTATCCATCTAGTCTGCTTGTCACATATCACACGTGTACAGTATATTTATCGTACACTCAAAAATTGACGTTGCGAAAATATCAATATATTGAGGTTCCCTTGAAATACGAAACTCGGGGATACTCAATTCATCGAGTGACGAATAAAATCTATATATTTCATTTCCGTATTCGACTTCTTAGTTAATACAATTAACGACATTATCGGAACAGGAAAGGTACGAGGATATCATGAAACAACATCAAGTTAATTGAAGGAGGAAAAACACGAGTAAAATAAGCTTGGCCTTACACACGGCGCTCGCGGTAGTCAGTAAGAATATAGTTCAATTCCATTGAAGCCAGATGATCCCTTGTGAATGCGCTTTTCGCCGGGGCTGCTGTGGAAGCGTTTCTGGAGGGATGATCTTTGGAAGGGGTCAAAGAAAAGCCATTTGATCGCACAAGTGGCCCGGTCGTCCAGAGGACGAAGCTATTTTTGGCGCGAAGTTGGCGAAAGAGCATTGGCTCGAGCAGGTGGCAGGGGTCGTCCAGAGGTAGGAGGATATTTTCAGTGCCGATTCAGCGGAGGAACACGGAGTTTCGCAGGTGCTCGGATTTAAATTGCCTGCAGCGGAGGATAAAATTAACAGGCTTTCCAAGCGCATTCCTCAGTTTCTAGACGTATACAGTTAAAGAGAAAGACCCTTTGATCAGTGCACTGTCGAATGTAATACAGCATGAATGAAATGAGCATGTCCGACGCAGGTAATTCATATTATGTATTATATTATAGGGTATGAGGTAAATTGGAGCGGATTTAGATACGCTAACCCGGGAGATGTGATGACAGATCAGCTCAACACAACTCATCTGATGTTAATGGATGAGCTTCGTGGACGTCTAATGGAGTAAACGCCGCAACATGGGGTAACCTGATAAATGCAAGAATACCCAGAGAAACTAACCTATAATGCCCGTCGTCGTACAGCTTAAATTTCTCACCAAAACAATAAACCTACACTCTCAATTACATGTTTAGGGTTAGAACACTAAAAGCGAGGTTCTGTTTGAGCACACGTTTCGGCCTAATCGCGTTTAGGCTGTGAACACATGGAGTTTAGGTTATAAACGCATAGACGTTTAGGATTTAAACCGATGTGTTTAGATTTAAAAGACCTATGTGTTTATAACCTAAACGTCTATGCGTTTATAACCTAAACTCCATGTGTTCAGAGCCTAAACGCGATTAGGCCGGAACGTGTGCTCAAACAGAACCTCGCTTTTAGTGTTCTAACGCTAAACATGTAATTGAGAGTGTACATATATTTGTCGGGTGACATGTACAGAGGGCGGGCCTCGGGGACTAACAGTCCACCAGCAGAATCCTGCCATTTACAGGTAATAAATTGGAGCGATGTGCAAGAGGTGGGGAAAATTGACGATGTCTGGCGACTAAAAAGCATTAATATGACAACACAGGAAAGCATCCCTCGGCACCTAACATACAGTCCCGAGAATACGGTGGATTCTAGGACGTAGCCTTAGTATCTCAGCCGCGCTTTTATTGCAGCTGTTTATGTGGAGAATATGAAGTATCCCCACGGCACCCACAACGGCGGAATTAGATACGCTAGCCCGGCTAGATCAGCTCAAACAACTCATATGATGTTAATGGATGAGCATCGTGGACGTCTGATGGAGTAAACGCCGCAACATGTGATAACCTGATAAAGGCAAGAATACCAAGAGAAACCAACCTGTAATGCCCGACGTCGTACGGCTTAAAATTTCCACCAAAACAATGAACCTACATATATTTGTCGGGTGACATGTACAGAGGGTGGGCCTCGGGGACTAATACTTCACCAGCAGAATCCTGCCAAATACAGGTAATAAATTGGAGCGATATGCAAGAGGAAAATTGACGACGTCTGGCGACTAAAAACGAACCATATGACAACACAGGAAATCATCCATCGGCACCTAACATACAGTTCCGAGAGTACGGTGGATTCTTGGACGTGGCCTTAGTATCTCAGCTGCGCTTTTATTGCAGCTGTTCATGTGGAGACTATGAAGTATCCACACGGTCCCTAGCACCGGCTTAAGCGGAATTAGATACGCTAGTCCGAGAACTGTGATGACAGATCAGCTCAAACAACTCATCTGATGTTAATGGATGAGCATCGTGGACGTCTGATGGAGTAAACGCCTCAACATGGGGTAACCTGGCAAATGCAAGAATGCCCATGGGTTTGTTTTTTTCAGAAGTTGTACTGCCTGTAATAATACGCGAAAAGCTCAGTAGGTTTCCCCTCTTGGTCAACTGTCTCGTAACTATAAGTGGAGTAACGCAAAACATGTTACGTCAGGAAAGCGCACCAGAAATTTATTGAGATCCCCGTCATAAAAAAAAACAGCTCCATCATTTTACTTGTCGTGCAGCACATAACTGTAGTAAGGGTACAGTGAGCTAAGGGCAGATTCACCGGAAACTTTAAACATTGCTGATTACCGCTATTCTCCATATTATGCGTGGTTGTCGGTCGTTATCCATCTAGTGCCCTCGATGGCCGAGTGGTCTAAGGCGCTTCGCTGGTGACTGTTGGCCTCATACCGCTGAATCGACACAGGTTCGAGCCCAGCTTGTGCTTGTGTGAAAGATTGTCAGTTACTTGCCGACGGGCGGTGGTTCTGTCCGGGTACTCCGGTTTCCTCCACCAACCAAATTGACTGTCACAACATTGAGTGTGACATGAAGCCAAATTCCTCCCCCCCCCCCCCCCCCTTCGTTATTCATCAAGTCTGCTCGTCACATATCACATGTGTACAGTATATTTATCGTACACTCCAAAATTGACCATGCGAAAATATCAGTATATTGAGGTTCCCTTGAAATACGAGACTCGGGAATACTCAATTCATCGAGTGAAGTATAAAATCTATTTATTTCATTTCCATATTCGACTTGTTAGTTAATGCAGTTAACGACATTATCGGAACAGGAAAGGCACGAGGATATCATGTAACAAAATCAAGTTAATTGAAGGGGGGGAAACACGAGTAAAATATGCTTTGCCTTACACACGGCGCTCGCGGCAGTCAATAAGAATATATTTCAATTCCACTGGAGCCAGATGATCCCGTATGAATGGACTTTTCGCTGGAGCGGTTTTCGATCTTATATCGTATACAAGGCCCGTTGATCAACTCCGATATTGTGCACTCGCGTGTGTTTTCAATGATCTGATCTCCAGATCATGCAGTCAACAATTCAAAACTGTAGTCCACAGAACAGTCCAAATTTATTTTAGAATTCCGTGGGGGTTTTTTTACTATGAACTTCAATAACCGTCAGAAGTGTCCAGTGGTCGATCCACTGCTAGCGATGTAAATTTAGTACTGGTTTCACGGATTTTCACATGGTCAAGATATCCCCTAATTACTCATATTCGATAAAATGGTGAGGAAATGATTCATCTGAACACGTATGCATTGTTAAATTTAAAACGAAAAATTCAGTCGCTTTCAATTTCATGGGGTAGATGGACAACAAGCGATGTGGGGTTCTGTTCTTCTGAAACTGTCATCGCTTAATTTCGATGGCCATGTATGTGAATAATTCCTTTTACTCTTTTTAAGTTTTCAAAATTATTCGAAAGGTTTGCAAATCATCGTCGTATTTGTGCAAAACTATTTTGAGCTTCAAAACAGTTGAAATTTTTTTCACACCTGCATCTATGGATACCGTATAACAATATGTTGTAATGGCAATTATTTATCAAAATATGACCAGACACTTCTGTCGTGAAATAGCAGATTAAAATCAATATACCTTCTCATTTTTCCAGATTAATAAAACATATAAAACTGAAGTGAGCCATCTCTTACTTGATAAAGTAATAAGTAAACTTTTTCAACTTTCTCGAAAAATAAATGTTTGAGAAAAGGTCATGGAAGGTCCCGTTGGGCGAAGACATTGTTCAATTTGAAAGATATATCGAAGAACAGTGGGACTGCAAGACCTTAATGAGAGTCAATTGCATGACTCGTTTTACCTAAATTGAGTGAGTGAGTGATTATGATTTAACATCGCTTTCAACTATATTTCAGTTATATCACGACGTTGGGCTCTATCCCTTTTCACACCCGGGAACCACACGGGTGGGGTCCTATTCCTTTTCACACCCGGGAACCCCACGGGTGCCTCAGTTAGTAGCCTCTTACGACAAGCTCTCTGAGGAGCTGAGGCCTATTCTTACCATGACCTGCGATGTGCACAACAACATCGCAGATCAATCC
>JAVTVY010049787.1:0-22202 GCA_036873755.1 Hanleya hanleyi | reverse complement strand
TGAATGGACAGAACGCAACATCGCATTACACAACCTCGTCTTCGACAGGCATATGAAAATGTGACTTTTTTATGATTTCTTGATTTTGGGGGCACAGTGACCTTGACCTTTGACCTTGACCTCAATTTTGGTACACAACACATCATCTTCCCTCAATCTATCAATGCACACAAAAAATCATGATTTTTAATGATTTCCTGATTTGGGGGTCACAGTGACCTTGACCTTTGACCTTGGCCTAAATTTTGGTACATGACAAACCGTCTGCCCTCAATTTCTCAATGGACACAAAAAATCATGATTTTTAACAATTTCACGATTTTAGGGTAACAGTGACCTTTGACCTTGACCTACATTTTGGTATGTGACACATTGTGTCCCCCTAATGTATCTACTGACACAAAAAATGTTATTTTTAATAATTTCCTAATTTTGGGGTCAGTGACCTTTGACGACCTAATTTTTGGTATGCATCACTTCATTTCCGCCTATTGAATCCACTCACAAAAAATTAGAAATTAGAAATTTTTAACCATTTCCTGATTTTTCAATCACACTGACCTTTGACCTCTGACCTTGACCTACATTTAATATGCAACACATCGTTCCCCCCCTAGGGCATCCACTCACCAAAAATTAGAACTGTAGATAGAAAATTGTCAATGATCAATGATTTCCTGATTTTTGGCAACAGTGACCTTTGACCTCTGACCTCGACCTCAATTTTGGTACGCGACACATCGTCTCCACCTGGCATATCCACTCACAAAAAATTGCAACTGTGGATAGAAAACGTTCACAGATATAGACCGGACACGAACACTTCAGTGATTTCCGTTTTTTTAGGCCAGTGACCTTTGACCTGTGACCTCGACCTTCATTTTGATACGCGACACATCGTCTCCCCGTAGGGTATCCACTTACCAAAAATTGGAGCTGTGGATAGGAAACTGTTCCAGATATAGACCGGACACGAGAACCGGACAGACGGACGGAAACCGCCATCACATAATACGTCCGCCTTTTGGGCGGGCGTATAAAAATCTGGTGGATTTGTTCATGTTTAAGCTAGAAATATGGAGGTTTGAAAAACTGTATTGCAGATGGTGATGAGTGCAGCTAGTGATATGGTAAATAAAGTATAAATATAACTATAATTCTTCTTTTTTTCATAACTTAATGAAAGCTCGTGTGAAACACGGGAGAAGAGCATTTGCCCGAATACATGTGTAACACATAAATTGCTATTCACAGGGTTTAGATCTCCCTAAAATGGGAACATCCTCTATTAGGTGTGGCAATTTTTTTAAAAATGGGACAGCGGGTGGGGCATATACCCATGGAGGATGAGCAATCATGAATCATCCCTGGTAGTAGCGCCTCTGAGAAGGGTTTCTTTACTAATGGGCGAAACCCAGTGTGAGGCAGTACAAAACTTAATTTTGTGTTTCACGGACCCGCCAACATTGAAAAACTGAATATTAGAATAAAAATAAAATTTCAAATTTTATTTCTCTACGAAATTTGGAACATTAAGATTTCAACTTTTTTTTTCATTCCTGATTATATGAAATAAGCGGTTGTATTCTATCTGAAACAATGCCGGCAAATAAAAATGACAGGTAACTGGAAGTCAGCGAACTGTTGTTGTTGTAAAATGCTGCTAATAGTGAGTGGATAGAATTTAACGTCGCTTTCAACCATATTTCAACTATAATGCGACGAACCAACTAAGCACCACCCAGCCAAGGTCGCTTACATGGTGCAATAAAGACAAGTGACATTACAGTGCTAAACATCACATTATGAAAGTCCAGTTCTTCTCAACAAAATGCATTGACGGAATGCTGCTAATAGAACTTAGGCAACAACGACATTCAACATAAATCGGGAACCTTCACTGGCTGTGTGATCTATCACTGTGTCATGGTACCCATGGATATTCTGACAGTGACGTGGTATGTCAGAGCTTGAAAATGGTGGGTGTTTCACCAGTTCAGCCGATATGTCATGGTTTAATTTACTGTTGAAGCAGGAGGCTGTTGCAACACATGCGAACAACCACAATGCTGATGATAAGAATGTTAGATTTTAAATGTTTGTTGACAGCTAAAAGTATGTGACTTAACATACAGTTTTTGAAGTCCGACATATTCATGCACTCCGGGTCTATCATCAGTTGCATCATGCACTCCGGGTCTATCATCAGTTGCATATGTGGTATTAATTTAGAAAGCCAGGCTATATTTCATGTTATATCATAATATAAAGTATATAACCTTGAAAAAATAGGGTTAGTCAACTGGGATATGCTTCTAGTCAGTCACCAATTGCACATGTATTATGAATTTGGAGAGCCTGTCTTAACTTCTTTAAAAATTACTGCTGATGTTACATTTAACCTTAATAAAACAGGTGAAGTCATTTTCATAAGGCTTCTGATCCATCACTATCTGCATATGTGGTATGACCAGAAAGATGAACAGACAGACAGATAGAGACACAGATGACATGGACAATTCAGTTCCATTTGAGGCATCATTCCATATTATCTTCAAAGTCTAAATATTCTGTCAAAATGCACCAGAACCATTTTACTTAAATTATATATAAAAATTTCCCAGGTGAGATGTGCCATATAGCAGGAAAGTAGAAGTTCCACTTCAAAAATCTTTCCAATTTTTCAGTCTAAAAAAAAGTTAGCAGTTGTATAACTATGCTGTCAAAATGCAACGGTACATGTATGTGCCATTTCATCTCTCAAGTTTCAAGCAAATTCTGGGGATCTTCACAAGAAGAAAAAACAACTGAGCATTAACGAAGTGATAATTTGTGATTTTACTCATTGACGAGAGGTCCTGAAGGATCTTGGCGCCCACCATTGTCCGATAATTGTAAGCTAATGACAAGAGGATCTTTTTGTCCATTGTTACTAAGAACAAATGATTGATTTGTAATTTTGTTTACAGAATTTCGAATCTGAGCAAAAAAGATCGAAAAAGGGACACTGAAAAACACCAAGATATAATCTAAGTTTCAAGAGTTTCAAGATTTCTAGAAACTGTACTTATGTCAGTTGTTATAATACAAGAGAAATGAGCAAAGTTAGTCTGAAAGTGAATGTACATGTACGGAGGATCCTTCGCCTTTGTTTGTAGTATTTTTTTTTATTTATTTTTTTGCATGTGTCATCATTGGATACTGGAAGCGAGGACCAATCTCTTTGACACTTTGGCATGAGCTATGAAACATACTTAAGATTTCATAATTAGGAACGAATGCTAATTCTGTTCTGTTTACTGGGCTAGTTTGAGATATCTCTTTTAAGATACCATGCTCGAAAATAGTAAGATGGTACAAGGGATCCAGTCCGCGCAGTAATGTTGAAACTTCAAAAGTGCCTGAATCCTGATTATCTCCCTTGGATCGAAACATGCAGTAGTCTACATTTGTCGAGTTGTGACGTCCCTTCATGTTGCCGACCAGCCGGCAGACAAAAGGGTGGAGCAGTTCACTTGCTACTGCATGGACTAAAGAAAACTGATTTAAAATTTGAAGAAATACATTTTAATTCCGAATTATTTGAACTCCTTGATATGGAAGGTGAAGGTATGGATATTCTCTATAGTCAATATTTCGAATCGGACCAGAAAAGCTATCTTGCACTATTAGGCCCCATGTGGGACCTGTGTACCAAATTTCAGACAGATCCATGAAATACTTCCTGAGAATTCACGATAACAATGTTTCAAGAGGAAATTTAAGATGGCCGCCTTGTGGCCATATTGGATTTTCGATTCGGACCGAAAAAGGTATCTTGCACAACTAGACCATAAGGGGAACCTGTGTACCAACTTTGAGAAAGATCCATGCAGTACTTCCTGAGAAATCACGATAACAAAGTGGCATAGGAAAATCCAAGATGGCCACCTGTTGGCCATATTGAATTTTGGAATCGGACCAGAAAAGGTCTCTTGCACAACTGGACCACAAGGGGAACCTGTGTATCAAATTCGAGAAAGATCCAAGCAGTAACAAAATTTCATGGGGAAGTCTAAGATAGCCGCCTGGTGACCATATTGGATTTTCGATTTGGACCGAAAAAGGCATCTTGCATATCAAGACCCTATCCTGTGTACCAAATTTGAGAAAGATCCATGCAGTAGTTCCAGAGAAATGACGATAAAGTTTCATGGGAAAATCAAAGATGGCTGCCTGGGGGCCATATTGGATTTTTGAATCGGACCAAAAAAGGTATCTTGCACAACTACACGCCAAGGGGAACCTGTGTACCAAATTTGAGAAAGATCCATGCAGTAGTTCCTGAGAAATCGCGATAAAAAGGTTTCATGGGGAAATCCAAGATGGCTGCCTTGTGGCCATATTGGATTTTCGATTCGGACCGAAAAAGGCACCTTGCACAACTAGACCCTAAGGGGAACTTGTGTACCGAATTTGAGAAAGATCCATGAAGTACTTCCTGAGAAATGACGATAAAGTTTCATGGAGAAATCAAAGATGGATGCCTGGTGGTCATATTGGATTTTCGAATCGGACCAGAAAAGGTATCTTGCACAACTAGACCCCAAGGGGAATCTGTGTACCAAATTTGAGAAAGATCCATGCAGTAGTTCCTGAGAAATCGCGATAACAAGGTTTCATGGGGAAATCCAAGATGGCTGCCTGGTGGCCATATTGGATTTTCGAATCGAACCAGAAAAGGTACCTTGCACAACTAGACCCCAAGGGGAACCTGTGTACCAAATTTGAGAAAGATCCAAGAAGTCGTTCCTGAGAAATCGCGATAACAAGATTTCATGGGGAAATCCAAGATGGCTGCCTGGTGGCCATATTGGATTTTCGAATCGGACCAAAAAGGTATCTTGCACAACTACACGCCAGGGGGAACCTGTGTACCAAATTTGAGAAAGATCCATGCAGTAGTTCCTGAGAAATCGCGATAACAAGGTTTCATGGGGAAATCCAAGATGGCTGCCTTGTGGCCATATTGGATTTTCGATTCGGATCGAAAAAGGTACCTTGCACAACTAGACCCCAAGGGGAACCTGTGTACCACATTTGAGAAAGATCCATGCAGTACTTCCTGAGAAATCGCAATAACAAGGTTTCATGGGGAAATCCAAGATGGCTGCCTTGTGGCCATATTGGATTTTCGATTCGGACCGAAAAAGGTATCTTGCACAACTAGACCCTAAGGGAAACCTGTGTACCAGATTTGAGAAATATCCATGCAGTACTATCTGAGAAATGACGATAAAGTTTCATGGGGAAATCCAATATGGCTGCCTGGTAGCCATATTGGATTTTTCGAATCGAACCAGAAAAGGTATCTTGCACAACTAGACCCCAAGGGGAACCTGTGCACCAAATTTGAGAAAGATCCATGCAGTAGTTCCTGAGAAATCGCGATAACAAGATTTCATGGGGAAATCCAAGATGGCTGCCTGGTGGCCATATTGGATTTTCGAATCGGACCAGAAAAGGTATCTTGCACAACTAGACCCCAAGGGGAACCTGTGTACCAAATTTGAGAAAGATCCATGAAGCAGTTCCTGAGAAATCGCGATAACAAGGTTTCATGGGGAAATCCAAGATGGCTGCCTGTTGGCCATATTGGACTTTCGAATCGGACCAGAAAAGGTATCTTGCACAACTAGACCCCAAAGGGAACCTGTGTACCAAATTTGAGAAAGATCCATGCAGTAGTTCCTGAGAAATCGCGATAAGGTTTCATGGGAAAATCCAATATGGCTGCCTGGTGGCCATATTAGTTTTTCGAATCGGACCGAAAAAGGTATCTTGCACAACTAGACCCCAAGGGGAACCTGTGTACCAAATTTTAGAAAGATCCATGAAGTAGTTCCTGAGAAATCACGATAAAGTTTCATGGAGAAATCAAGATGGCTGCCTGGTGGCCATATTGGATTTTCGAATCGGACCAGAAAAGGTATCTTGCACAACTAGACCCCAAGGGGAATCTGTGTACCAAATTTGAGAAAGATCCATGCAGTAGTTCCTGAGAAATCGCGATAACAAGGTTTCATGGGGAAATCCAAGATGGCTGCCTGGTGGCCATATTGGATTTTCGAATCGAACCAGAAAAGGTACCTTGCACAACTAGACCCCAAGGGGAACCTGTGTACCAAATTTGAGAAAGATCCAAGAAGTAGTTCCTGAGAAATCGCGATAACAAGATTTCATGGGGAAATCCAAGATGGCTGCCTGGTGGCCATATTGGATTTTCGAATCGGACCAAAAAGGTATCTTGCAAACTAGATCCCAAGGGGAACCAGTGTACCAAATTTGAGAAAGATCCATGCAGTAGTTCCTGAGAAATCACGATAACAAGGTTTCTTGGGGAAATCCAAGATGGCTGCCTGGTGGCCATATTGGATTTTCGAATCGGACCGGAAAAGGTATCTTGCACAACTAGACCCCAAGGGGAACCTGTGTACCAAATTTGAGAAAGATCCATGCAGTAGTTCCTGAGAAATTGCGATAACAAGGTTTCATTGGGAAATCCAAGATGGCTGCCTGGTGGCCATATTGGATTTTCGAATCGGACCGGAAAAGGTATCTTGCACAACTAGACCCCAAGGGGAACCTGTGTACCAAATTTGAGAAAGATCCACAAAGTAGTTCCTGAGAAATCGCGATAACAAGAATTGTTTACGGACTGACGGACGACGGACCACAGACAATGGACCACGGACGAAAAGCGATGTAAATGCTATTGTTGTTGCTTCGACACAAATCTCCTCTAAAAATCTATTCCATGTAGTATGCGTACACAACAAAATAGTAATGAACGCCGACTTCACAGGAAAGGACGCGACTGTGAGAGTGTTGAAAACTGGGGTCTTCATAAACCCAGAAGCGGAACCTGCCCAGCGAGAGCGGAACGAGATTTGCAACGTCTGCTCGGGCTGATATTTTCAGAAAGCGCAAACTTCATTTAATCTGCCCTTCAAAATATCTGCTTGCGTGTGTCTTAAATAAAAGATCAGGCGAGAAAATAAAATAAACTTGATTTCCGCAACATTTACCATGCGTCTTATGTCCCAAGAGAATGATAGTTTTCATAAAAAAATCTAATCAGCTTCGCAGTTTCAGCCAATGTTGACAGCCTCGTTCCCATAGCAACTCGTGCGCAGTCGTAAGCTAATTTCGCCAAAGTTGCGCAACACAAAATTCAACCAGGAATTCGCCTAACTTCCGGTTTGTTTATTTCGGTAAAATCTACGTATTGTCTTCAATTTTTGCCGTCAAAAACTAGGAGTATCATCTACAGTATATAGCCGACCAACGCTACCAAGGAGCTCACTGGGCACATCTTGGTTCTCTCAAATAATGACTCTGTCTCAGGCATCCTCATAGCCTGCTCTCGGAGATGGCGATAATAAGAGCATCCACTTTGTGGAAATGCTCTAATAAGCAAAGAACTGAGCTGAAATGTACTTCACCTTTATGGGTCATATAGTATGGCTTTCGCAAAGAAATATCCATATCTCTGTCTCAATTCCAACACATATAAGGGAAGTGGGAAGAGGTGCCGACATACTGACCGAGTCACATGACTTCACAGTATAGTCTTCGGGTTAAACTATTCTAAAGTACATACCAAGAATCTAACGATTCGTGATATGTGTTGTATCTCAGGTACGCTTTTATTGTACCTGTTCATGTGCCAACTTGGATGATATCACTTTCAGTTCTACCCAGGTTCATCAAGGCAGTGTATTGTTATGAGTGTGTGAATTGTCAGCTTGGAAACCCCAGGCTTGGGGACCTCATATGAAGATTGGCATGCACTCCTGGAGGAAATCCCCTGAGGGTGAGATATTTTTATCACAAAACTGCTTGTATACTTCCTGTTCATGTCAAAACAGGAGGATTTAACTGACTGGGGAGATGATAGCTCTAAATAAATTATCTTGTTGTTTTTAACTGTTTATTGATTCATAAAATTTATTGATGTTTGTTCCTTCCACAAGATTAGAGAATATTTCCATACTAAATTGACAAAATGGTAAAGAAATATGTTTTAAAATATATTGATGATAAAATGTTAGCATAACATATTTTTAGATGTAATCAGAAAAAGTATAATCATGCTATGATTAGACTTTCAATCATTATAACAGGCTGTATTTTCCTTGTCTATTGATTGCATATTTCATATACCAAAGCTAAGGATCTTCACATACTTCAATTGTACTTTCCTACCCACATCTTGAGAAATCAGAACATTTCATTTAAAAAATTTAAGAATACAATTTATAGTTAATAAGTATTTATTTGTTATTTGAAAACCTGTATGGAGATTTAGTTGAACCAGAAATTAACAAAGAAAAATTCAAAAAATTCACGTGATTGTTTCACTTCAATTCTAATGGCCTCTTACATTGTATATACTTTAATATTCCAGAATACAGCTGCTACAAGGAACTCGGCTCACTTCAAGCAGCCACTCGACTGACAGGAACTTTAATTTGCACACCTATGTATGGTTGATGTGTGGTTGATATCTCCATAGTGTATATTGGTTAGAACGTCACACAAACTGTTTATCTCCCTTGTTGTATATCATGGAGTACTAAAAAAAAGGATAATAGACATCTTTACCAATCTTTTGTAAATCGTACGGATGTGTTTCATTCTTTACCCTTTATGGTAGTCAACCTATTCAATCATCCGGAGTGTATTAAAAAAAAAAAAAGAACTGGATTGCATGTCATACGGAACCATATATACAACTGATCAGGTTTTAATTATATGCATGTATTTCTAGCAATAGGTCAAGAAGTCCACAATTCAGACTGGTGGGTTTCAGCAAAGGTTTGATTACATCCAAGTGGACCTCAGGGCAACTGAAGCAAACTATCCTTCGAAAGATCTGCTGCTTCAAGTTCAAGTTGGATAAGAAGACTGTCACCCTTGAATAATAATACTAATACTGCAATAAATTCTCATATCAAAGACTGCATGTAAATACATACATAGTAATGTGCTGTATGTTGTCTCAAGGATTTTTGCTAGCGGTTATATAAACTACAAGTTTCTTGTTAAGAACCACCAAGTTTATTGTAAATATTTTATGATGTACTGTTTTGTCTCACTCCCCGTGCTTTCTCTAAATAAAACGTTCTGTGCTCAAATATATATTTGTGTCTTCTTTTCCGGGAAAGTAAATATATCGTGACTACATACCTTTCATTACACAAATTTGCTATGATACTAATAAGGTACTTCAAGAGCACTTCAGATGTGCATATGAAAGGTATCCTTCTGTAGAAGTGTGGATGAAGTGCCTTGCCATATAAGGACATTGAAGTGCCTCATATATTCTAATTAGGTACTTCAAGAGCACATCAGAAGTGCCTTTGAAGGTTACCCTTCTGTGGAAGGGTGGATGAAGTGCCTTTGCAGTACCTTATTAACATATTTGAGGCACTCTTCAAAAGTACTTCCAAGTGACTTCATTGTGACTTCAATGCCCTTATATGCCATTGCCACAAAACAATACCCACACACTGCAAGCACACTTCTGACTCTGAGCGTTGCACTTCAAGGTTAAAATATGGCCACACTTTAAAGTTACTTCAAAGTTACTTCAAAGACACTTCTGGACAGTAAGGGTATACAATTACAAAAAGCTTCCGGAAACATCGACAGTGTCTAATAGTAAACTACAATACCATGACAGCCTATATGCACATGGCGCTGTGGTCTAACTACTCGCGTCATCCGGGTCTGTTGATGTATGGGCAGATGACGCTGTGGCCCAATTACTCACTTTATCTGGGTCTGTTCGTGTAACGGCCATTTGCAATGCTAATTGACAATGCGTGAGATTAAATCGGTTAAGACTTCGACGTAAATAAACCCCGCAAACGTCTAATAATTGACTACAATTCCATAGCATTTGTTAACAAAATCGGGGATGATTGAATTTTAATGGGGTGGTCAGATTATTAGAGGTATTATCGTACTTAATGTAATGTTCATCCAATATCAAATCTGACAGATATCTGTAGAGAACTCACGAGAATCCTTGCCACTCAGCCTGTCCAAATTAAACTGTATTTTTTTCTCCCGAGTAAGCTGTTCTGCATTCCCCCATACCTCCATAGCTCTGATAAAGAAAAGGCTTACATTTATATAGGCATTTCAGTAGTTTGTAGCATAAAATCTCATCAACAACTGTCTGAATGTACAGGAAGAGTTTGGAATGTATACTTTTTGTCATACAATTCAAATAAAACAGCAACAAGCAAAATATGGCACTTGAAAATAGCACCCCTTCTACTCAATACAGGGACAAACAAAATTAATGCTAATGACAAACACTAGCTACCACTGCAATGAATATGGGACTGACAGAGCTGCTTTCATGCTGTAATGTATCCAACAGTCTTGTTTCTGATAATGTCACAACAAAGTAGATTATGCACAAAGTTTACAGTCCTGTGGCTCATACAATTGAGTTCACTTACCTATCTTTTACATCTGACCTCCTATACATAGTTAATGGGGCTCTGTCTTTGTATGGACTCGGCCTTATTCTCTTTGGTAGGGATTCCAAATGTCTACAAAATATAGTAAAACTTTGAGCATTTGGTGATTCTGCTTTTTCTTCAGTGCATTGGTGAGTGAAAATTTAGATCCCGACATGGAGCCTTACAAGCTATTCAAAATTTTAAAATTGCCTGAACATTTACAGAGATTGTCCTCACTATGGGCATCGCCAGCATTTCTTGAGAAGGGGTAGTTTCCCATACTTATTTATTACAGAGCCCCATACTGTGCTGTCCAGCATAGGAAAATAGCATTCAGTGCTTTGTTCGCACCCAACGAACTCCCCCCTCCCCACCCACAACCCACCCCCAGCGACGGACTTGCTCACATACATCATCCTTCTGTGCTAACACTATTGCCCACATAATATCTATGATTATGCTTCTGATATTAAATAAACAATGTCTTCAACCCACAGGACACCACTGATCGGCAATACTGTCATAAACAATATAGGAACAAAACAAATATCAAATATATATATGTATATATCTTTTATTGCAATAAACCAGCTGGCACATGAGCATAAATACTAGTCATAATGTTTTATTTGTTTTGATGGCGGAGAGGTGGAAATAATGAATTTCAGTGCTGTACTTTTGAAAAACAATGCCGTTGATTTAGCGATACCGGACCACAGATATGTTCATACTCAGTCGAATTTTGCAACTAAAAAACCATAAGTAATATAACATTACTCGAGCCAGTATGATACCAAGGGATAAAGTGGTAACTGATAAATTACTTCCCATAATTTGAAAATTTTACAAATAAATTTCATGTTATTGAGCTAAAACTTACCATACTTCCACTCTATGCATTCCTTGTTCCACAATGGAAAATAACACAGATCTCGCCCTGCTAGTCACGCACATGCTCATGCCCATAACTTCCTTCTTGTTCTACCGAGTTACATGGTCAAGCGGGTGGGCAGAAGTTTTAGCTTAATAACATGAAATTTACTTGTAAAATTTTCAAGTTATTTGCGCAGAAAACTTATATACCTCACTTCCAATCTATGCAAAGAATGCCACAGATAAGATGGCAGGCAAACTTACATATACCGTGGAAAGCGATAAAAATGAGCACTGCTACTAGTCAGAATAGAAATCAAAGATCTTCTACCTCACTGAGGATTTAAAAGATCATACGACAGTAGTAACTTATATGTTTATGCCTGTGGTTTATAAGAAACCGCTGCTGCTACTCTGACTTAAGGTTGAGTGGCATACACACAACCCCCCCCCCCCCCCCACCCCCCCCCCTTTTTCTGAAAGGGAACGAGAGGAAAATGCACTCACCGCAAAGCAGGTTAAAATCTGTTCATCTGATCTTTATCTCGCTGGCCTCGGTCCCATGGAAACCCTCTGTGCTGTTACTAGGGGCCCGATGGAGTAAAGGTCGTCACATACTAACCTTATGTCACAAAGGTAGAATGAGGCAATAGCACACCCTCATAATATCTGTCACGGTTCTATTAGTCCACAAAGGCCATGATGCCGCTAGTGCTCTAATCTCTTGACCAGAAATGTTTACAAGCGCGGCTTGTCTATCCGTAGCCGTGGAGTATGCTAGTCGAATCATATTTTTGAGTCAACTTGAGATAGTATTTTTTCTAATTTCTTGTGTGGCTCGAAAGATGTCTCCCCCAACCGGTGAAGTACGAGGGCTAGGTCCCAATTCGGCAACTTGGGAGTGATTCGTAATTTTGAACGATTTAATAAGCACCGTAAAATTCGAATCAGTTGAAGGATCACTCCCAGTACTAATATCAGACATCGTAAGGTAATCCAACAGTGGTGATTTTGCTGGAAATTATTGATTTTCACGGGAGCTGAACAACAATGACTCCTTCAGCTACGGTCTGTAGAACAAGATGGAAGTTTAAATATGGGCATGAGCATACGCGAGACTAGCGTTGTGAGATCTGTGTTAGTTTGAATTCTTCAGTGTGATTCCATTGTAGAACAAGAAATGCATAGAGTGGAAGTGAGGTAAGTTTTCAGCACAAAAGACTTCACTACAATAAAGCCAACTGGCCAACTGTTTAATAACAGTCTGACAAAATCGCCCCTCTCATCCGAGCATCTCTGATGTGCAGGATGAGAAGGATTCTTTGACCATAATAAGGCCTTTGGCCTTGAGGGGTCACATTTGCATATCTATGAAGCACCAGCTTGCACATGATCTTTATGGAGAACGAGTAGTCTCTGCCCTATATGGCCTCCACACCCATTTGGCCTTTGAATATTGATGTATCCACCCTGGATAACGTCAACACATCTGAAAGCCATCACGAGATGGTTGATGTACATATAGCCTTATAAGATGCCAAGTGAAAGCCTTGGCGTCTTATCACGGTAGGTACAAGTGAAAAAGAACTGGAACAAAACGTCCAAAATATAGTTACTTTCAAACCTCTTACACTTCCCTGCATATCTTCTTTCCGTACTATGATCACCTAAAGTTGAGTGGTTGGTGTCATTGGAGTGTTTAAATGCCTTGAACGAAGCAGAAAAATCAAAACATTTTCTCAATAAGTTCTTCGGCCACCTAAATTTCTAATCGCCGCCATGTTTATGTAAGGCGCATGTGTCGAACAAAACAACATCCGGCCCCAAAAGCACATCGTGAGCGTGTCGTGGCCGAGTGGTTAGCGTGTTTGACTCTGACCCGGAGTGCTACAGCTGGCGTGGGTTGCGCCTCGCCAGTGACCGCTTACATATATACTCACCTATTCACAAGGCGCTGGGCTGATTCGGTGTTCAGGGTAAAATGGACTGATGGTGGAACTAGTTGCTACGCTAGTCCTTCACCAGCGGAGGCACTTGGAGAATAAAGTACCTGGGTGTCTTTCAGTGACCGCTATATAAATTTACTCACAGTAGTACATCGCATACACTGCTAGGAAGCTCATGGTTAGACTATCACAGCACTTTCAGGATGGTAGTTCGTCCAAATTGTAGAATTGTATTAATGTACTTTCAGGATAGTAGTTCGTCCAATTGTAGAATTGTATAATAAATGTTCACTTCACAGCACGATAGTCGAGCTATAAAAATGTTGAGTGGTTCCAATTGATTGTATAATAATAAATATGTACTCCGTAAGGAGGTGCTCCTATGTAAAGGAGGAATTTACGAAGGATACAATACGATACATGGCTAGTTAAACCACGCCCACCACGTGTAGCCATGTGCTTTTGGGACCGGATGTTGTTTTGTTCGACACATGCGCCTTACATAAACATGGCAGCGATTAGAAATTTAGGTGGCCGAAGAACTTGTTGAGAAAATGTTTCGATTTTCTGCTTCGTTCAAGGCATTTAAACACTCCAATGACACCAACCACTCAACTTTAGGTGATCATAGTATGGAAAGAAAATATTCAGGGAAGTGTGAGAGGTTTGAAAGTAACTATATTTTGGACGTTTTGTTCCAGTTCTTTTTCACTTGTACCTACCGTGATAAGACGCCACGGCTTTCGCAAGGCTTTCGCTCGGCGTCTTGTAAGGCTAATGTACAATTACTGGTTTACCTACAGTTTAAATGAAAGCTCGTATGAAACACGGGTGAAGAGCATTTCTCCGGATAATTGTGTAATACATGATTTGGTACTCACAGGGCTTTAGATATACCCAATTTGGGCACACCCCTTATTAGGTGTGGCAATTGTTTTTAGGATGGGATAGAGGGTCGGGCACATACCCCTGGGGGATGAGCAATCAGGAATCATCCCTGGTAGTAGTGCGGCTGCCTCTGAGAAGGGATTTCTTTACCAATGGGCGAAACCCAGTGTGAGGAAACACCAACTTTATTTTGTATTTCATGGGACCACCGACATTAAAAATGGAATAAAAATAAAATTTCAAATTGACACTTTTAAAGTTTGAACATAAAGATTTGAACCCCCTTTTCATTCCTGATTGTATGAATTAGGCTGTTGTTTTCTATCTGAAACAATGTCGGCAAATAAAAATGCCAAACAACAAGAGCCCAAGGGGCTTCAATATACGCCCGTGTATCTGGAATTACATTGGTCCAAATTTCAAGGTTATTTAATAGCCTTGATTCCAATTGGTAGCTAGCCTAGAATTTTGTGCTTCTGAGAATGTAACATATATAACATCTTATATTGAATGATATTCTAAAACAAGCTTAACTCTTGGTAAACTAGTTGACCGTGAATCAAGAGCCGAGAGCTCACATATCCCACACTGAAATCGACAATAGTCAAACACAAGAAAATAGTAGTTTTCCTGCACATGGATTCCTTTCAGACGAGAGAATTTTTCATGACGAAAGTGATGAAGTAAACCTTTGTTCTTGAATTAATAAAATAGTAAATGTATGGTTTTTATTTCACAACAGTTCAACTAAATGTAGCTGTTTCAAATATGGGAGACAACTCCACATGACGAATGCCATATACATGTAGGGGAGAGAACTCTGAATATTTCAACCTAACACATATGGTCAGCTAAACTTGATCTCAAAATGTATGGCTCCTCTCTGCCATGCGAGTAAGGTACATGTATACTCAAAGTTTGGTACCAAGACAAATCGTCTCCCCGTAATTTCTCAATGGACACAAAAAATCCTGATTTTTAACAATTTCATGATTTTGGGGTCAGTGACCTTGACCGTTGACCAGGTCACTAGACCTACAGTTTGGTATGTGACACATCGTCTCCCCCTAATGTATTATTTTTAATAATTTCCTGGTTTTGGGGGCACAGTGATCTTTGACCTTGACCTAATTTTTGGCATGCGACACTTCAGTTCGCCCTATTCAATCCACTTACAACAAATTTGTAATTTTTTATGATTTCCTGATTTTTAGGTAACACTGACCTTTGACCTTGATTCTGGGGTCACATTGACCTTGACTATTGACCTGGATCTAAATTTCAGTACATGACCAAACGGCTTTTCAATGGACTCAAAAAATCATGATTTTTAACAATTTCACAATTTTGGGGTCACAGTGACCTTGACCTTTGACCTTTGACCTTGACTTACATTTTGGTAGGTGACACATCGTGTCCCCCTAACGTATCTACTGACACAAAAAAAATGTTATTTTTAAAAATTTCCTGATTTTGGAGTCACAGTGACCTTTGACCTTCACCTATTTTTGGGTACGCGACACTTCATTTCCCCCTACTGAATCCACTCACAAAAATTAGAATTTTTTAATGATTTCCTGATTTTTCTATCACACTGACCTTTGACCTCTGACCTCGACCTACATTTGGTATGCAAGACATCATTCCCTCCTAGAGCATCCACTCACCAAAAATTATAACTGTAGATAGAAAACTGTCAATGATCAATAATTTCCTGATTTTAGGCAACAGTGACCTTTGACCTCTGACCTCGACCTCAACTTTGGTACACGACACATCGTCTCCACCTAGTGTATCCACTCACGAAAAAATTGCAACTGTGGATAGAAAACGTTCACAGATATAGACCGGACACGAACACTTCAGTGATTCCCTGTTTTTTAGGCCAGTGACCTTTGACCTCTGACCTCGACCTTCATTTTGGTACGCGACACATCGTCTCCCCATAGGGTATCCACTCACCAAAAATTAGAACTGTAGATAGAAAACTGTCCCAGATATAGACCGGACACGAGGGACGGACGGACGGACAGACAGACAGACGGACGGAAACCGCCATCACATAATACGTCCGCCTTTTGGCGGGCGTATAAAAATAAATACCTTTCGCGATAATTTTTCACTATAAGTCAGAGAATTGTTGTAGTTGTAAAATGCTGCTAAATAGTACTTAGGCAATAACAACATTCAATGTAAATCAGGAACCTTCACTGGCTGTGTGATCTATCACTCTGTCATGGTACCCATATTCTGACAGTGATGTGGTATGTCAGAGCTTGGAAATGGCGGATGTTTCAACAACTCAGCCAATATAGCATGGTTTTAAGTTACCGTTGAAGCACGAGGCTGTTGCAACACATGCAAAATTGGCTAGATTGATCTGGAAGACAACCACAGCCACAACAATGAAGATGACAATGTTAAACTTGAAGTGCATGTTGGCACTTAACACTTTTTGACCTCGAGAAAATAGGTCAACGTCAGTCACATTCAAAGACTTCAGGTCAATCATCAGTTATAATATACAGTATATACTCGTTGAAAAACTATGTTCATTCAACTGGGATAGGCTTCTTGTCAGTCACCAATTGCACAAGTATTATGAATTTGGAAAGCCTATCTTCACTCCTTTGCTAGGTGAAGGTCAGTCATTTTCATTAGGCTTCTGATCCGTCACCAGCTTCATATGTGGTATGACAAGAAAGATGGACAGACAGAGAGACAGACGGACAGACAGATGACATGGACAATTCAGTTCCTTCTGGGGCATCATTACATATCTTCAAAGTCTGAATATTCTGCCAAAATGTCCCAGAACTCACCATTTCACTTAAATGCAAAACTTTCCCAGGTGGGGCATGCCATATAGCAGGGATTTAGAAGTTTTCAGTCGAAAAAATAGTAACACTTTTAACTATGCTGTCAAAATGCAATGGTATGTGCCATTTCACATCTCGAGTTTCAAATAAATGCTGGGAACTTCCACATAAAACAAAGAAATTGAGCATTAACTGAGTGATAATTCGTGATTTTATTCATTGAAAATTAGCCAGAATGCATCTCCAGACATTTGGAATCCCAGGGTTTCACAGCCACTAGAGACCAAATAAGTGTAATTGGGATAGCCATACCAATGAACAGGATCAAATTACTAAATCAGTATTGTAGAGAGAAGTAGCGCTGATTCTGGAAAGGAAGTTTTTACATTGTTGACACAAGCAGTCTACTAGCCCATTATGTAAAGTGCATTATGCAATAAGTCAACCACTACACAAAATGGTCAACATACAGGCATACAATATGGTGGCCGTCAAGGAAGGAGGGGAATATCAGTGTTACAGTACGTCTATTTGACCAAAATTCCCTGAATACAAGTTCACTTGAATCCTTGCAATTCTCCATACAGTATCACACCATACTGATGGCAGCATATTTTCTTCGACTGCATTTTAGTTACGTGTGTAAGCAGGGGTTGATGTAGCCTAGATTTAGATATATCTGCTGTCAATACTGCATTGCCAAAAGTATATGCCAGCGCTAACAGCACCAATGTCCTCTCAATCCATTGTAAAAAAGAATGTATAATGAGCATTATGAGCATTAAGCATTATGTTGATGGGCTGCAAATCCGTATGGGAGGTGGCCCTTCAATTTCAATCAAAAAAAAAAAAAAAAAATCTTAAATAAAAAAACCCTTCAGTCTTTTGTCTGACAATAAACTTCATGAAATGCAAATAAATTGTGGTATAGAAGTTTACTCGCTATAGTGCCACCCAATGATGTACAATATCATTAAACTAAATGATGAAGCCAAATCCACAGATGTGGCCTGGGGAATGTAGATATTGGATTAAAGTCATGAAAATTTCACGTGTTACAAAAAATGGCCATTTGGCTTAATACAAGGGATGTGAATTATAAAACTTGGAATGTTATATTCATGTTCAGCAAACTCGAATTACTTTTCCCTGATTCGAAGAAGTAAATTTCCATTTTTGTGAAAAAAATCTTATTTTGAGATGCAAAAACGCGTCAGTTCTTTGCCTATCTTGCAAGATCATTATACCCAAATTTAATGGAAATCAAACACGTTTAGAAGATATGATATTACACATGTTTACCTGCATTCATGTCTATAGCGCCACCTGGTGATGACCAAATACCACGAAAAACATGCAGGTGAAATCTAAAGCCCTAGGGAGATGGCACATAAGCGTTCAATGGAAAAAACTTTGATCGGGAAAATGGTTACGGAGGTTTTGACGAGAAGTCAGATAATTGAGATTTTTCATTCAAATAGCAATTTGGTTCGCACCAAAAGAAAATTATCATGTCCGCAATCCTATATTTATGCTTGGCAACATAGAATAGAACAATTTTTAAATATTTCTCCAAGCGACTGGTATTTTTATTTCACAAAAAAAAAAATTTTACAAGTAAATTTTCTGTTATTAAGCTAAAACTTACCTCACTTCCACTCTTTGCATTTCTTGTCTACATGAAATACCACAGTAAGAATTTAAATGACACAGTTATCTCCCCTGCTAGTCACCTGATAGCATAGCTACCCACAATTCTACTTCCTTCTTGTTCCACTGCGATACATGGTCTGGATGTATCATAGCGGGGAGGATGGGCGGGCATCACTGGAAGTGAGGTAAGTTTTAGCTTAATAACAGAAAATTTACTTGTAAATTTTTTTGGTTATTTGCGCTGAAAACTCTTCCACTCTTTGCATAGAGTGCCACCGTAAGGTAGGTGGGCAAACTGATACAATCCGTGGTTAGTGATAAATGCCATACATAGTGACTAGTACAGAGTAGAAATCACAGATCTTCTACCTCACAGAGGATCCATGAGAACATACAACAGTAATAACCTGTATGCCTATGGTACACAGGGAGCCTCTGTTGCTACTCTGACTTCAAGGCTGAGATGCAAGACACGCCCCCCCCCCCTTTTTTTTCGAAAGGGGCCGAGAGAAAAAATGCACTCACCCGCAAGCAGGGTTACAACTGTACGCCCGGACTTTTGTAGCTATATTGCTGGCCTCGGTCCCCCTGACACCCGCTGTGCGGTCACAAGTGGGCCGATGGAATAGAGGTCGCTACATGCCAACGTCATGTCCCGGAGATAGCAGGAGGCAAATGTCGTGTTTGACCTCCAGTAGCACGCCCTCATAATGTCAGTCACCGATCTGTTGGTCCATAGAGGCCATGATGCCGCTAATGCCCTAATCTCGTGACCCGAAACGTTTACAAGCGCGGCTTGCCTATCAGTAGCCGTGGAGTACACTAGCCGAATCGTATTTTTGAGCCAACTCGAGATAGTGTTTTTACTTATTTCTTGTTTGGCTTTGAGATCGAAAGGGATAAACAAACGCCTCCTTCCCGCTCTGATCTCCTCTGTACGATTCAGGTAACACGCAAGTGCCCGAACCGGACACATTAACATGTCTGATTCAAGACCTGACGAAAGGAAATCAGATAAGGCTGGAATTGTGAACTCTCGAGATATGGAATCGTAGAGGGCTTGATTCTTGGCCACAAACTCAGGTACTGTTGTGAGAACTACCTTGCTCCAGTCCCTAGAGTGTCTGATGTTCCTTTTATCGAGCGCATGCAGCTCTGACACTCTAGCTGCCGAAGCAAGAGCCAACAAAAACGAAGTTTTGTATGATAGATATTTTAGCTCAATAGCCTCTATTGGCTCGAAAGGTGGCCTCCCTAATTGCCGAAGTACTAAGGCTAAGTCCCACTTAGGTAATTTCGGAACAGCCGACTGACCAGTTATCTTGTATGACTTGATTAGTGCAGATAAGTTTGGATCAGTCGAGGGATTAATCCCAGTACCCAGTAGAATAGGTTGAGCAATAGCCGCTCTATAACCTTCTACCGTAGCGGGCACCAGGCCCCTATCCCTGAACAGGTACAATAGAAACTCTGCTACTTCCGGGATAGTTGCGCAGGATGGATTGATATCCCTCTCTCCACACCAAAGATCGAAGATTGCCCACTTTGAGTTGTATACAGCGGAAGAGGACGGTCGAATTGATTGTGCCATTCGGCGCCCAACCTCCGCTGAAAATCCCGCCTGAGCAAAGTGCTTCTTGAGCACTTGCACACGTGGTAGTGGAACAGTCCTGGCTGGCTGTGGAATATCGACGTTCCGGGCTGGCGCAGTAGATTGTGCCATACCGGAAGCTGTCTTGGTACATCCACCAGAAGATCTAGTAGTTCCGGGAACCACGGCCTTGCCGGCCACCACGGAACAATCAGGTAAACGACACATGTGTGTTCGCGGATCTTCTGGAGTACCTTCGCTAAGATAGCTGGAGGAGGGAACGCATATGCTACCATCCTTGACCAGTCCCGCGATAGTGCGTCCACTGCATACGCCGACGGATCCGGGACCGGCGACATGAACAGTGGTAGTAGATTGTTGCGCCGAGTGGCGAACAGATCCATGTGTGGCATCTCCCAGACATGAGCTATTTGTTTTAGTATGTCTGGGTGAAGTTGCCACTCCGTGGGAATTATCTGATTCCGTCGTGAAAGCGAATCCGCTAAGACGTTCAGTACCCCCGGGATGTGCCTGGCCAACACCGATATGTTGTTGTCCCAACACAGACCGAAAAAGATTTCCGCTTGGCTTAGTAATTGCGGAGATCTCGTCCCCCCCTGCTTGTTGATATAGGACACAACTGTTGTGTTGTCCGTCGCAACCAACAGGTTCTTGTCGGTCAATACGCTCACCCACGTGCGGATGGCATGTGTCACTGCCATAAACTCCAACACGTTTATATGGTACGAGCGTTCCTCGATTGTCCATAACCTGGATGTCGACTTGGACTCGAGGTGGGCTCCCCATCCTTCCATAGATGCGTCCGTGAACAGGTGATGTGACGGACGAAACGGAAGTAGGGACACACCTGGCATAACGTTGAATGGATCCAGCCACCATAGGAGGCATTGTTTGACTAGCGGTGTTACAGGTATCCACGGATTCAACTGCCTTTCGACCCATTGATGATTGAAGTAAATCATTAATGGCCGAAGCTGCAACCGCCCTCTTGGGGTTACGTCCTGTGTTGACGTCAAGAGGCCGATTATCGCAGCAAAGTGTAAAGCCCTGGCCTGAGATAACTTGAGGAACTGAGGTATCTTCGTCGTTATCTTTAGCCATCGATCTTCTGGGGGTTTGGCGAGAGCTCGTAGCGTATCGTATTCCACCCCCAGAAATTTGCGCCTTTGTGAAGGAATCAGCTCTGATTTCTCTTCGTGTGGGATGTATCCCAGAGAAGTCAATATCCTTAAGACAAACTGGGTGTCTAGGATTAACTGCTCCTTGCAGGCATTCCTTAGCAGGGAGTCGTCGATATAAAAGTGGTACTTTATACCTAGACTGTGCAGGAATTGTGCCACTGGTGTAAACACTCGTGTAAACACCCAAGGGGAAGTGGACAGGCCGAACGGAAGCACTTGAATTTGGAAGCGTCGTTTGCCGACCATGAATCTCAAGTACTTCCTGTCCCCCAGATGTATCGGTATATGCAGGTATGCATCCCTTAAATCCAGAGAAGTCACCCATTCCCCTTGTCTGAGTACTGTCCGGATAGACCGGAAGGACTCCATGCGGAAGTGTGGCGGTGGAGTGAGGTAGTCCTTGTTGAGGCGCTTTAGGTTTATAACCATGCGCATCTCGGACGTGTCTTTCTTGGGGACCAGAAAGACCGCCGAATAGAACCCGGGTGACGTGTCCCAAACCGGAAGCTCTATTACAGCTGCCTTCTCTATCAGCTTGTCCACAGAGGACTGTATTGCTGATAGATGACCCGTTCGTAATGGTATACGAGACGGAAGGGGATGAGCAGTCAAGGGAGGAAGCGTGTCGAACAATAGGCGATAGCCGTATCTGATCGTTCGAATGACCCACGCTTCCGTCCCGATCCTTATCCAGTTCCTCCAAAACAACT